>JARLTB010000179.1:8410000-8430000 GCA_030141615.1 Unio pictorum
GTGCCAACAAGTCTGCCAATGTGCAATCGAAAGATTGTGTACAAGAAGCTCGTCAATATGTCTGCCTTTGACCAGGGTAGAGAAGTGAGCATTCATCATGTTAGTGGGAGTGGTCTATTGTGCACCACAATAATACACATTTACCCACAATAATACACATTTACTCACAATAATACACATTTACCCACAATAATACACTTTTACCCACAATAATACACTTTTACCCACAATAATACACTTTTACCCACAATAATACACATTTACCCACAATAATACACTTTTACCCACCCTTACGACTATAGTTTCATAAAACAAATTCATGCTATAGCAAAGGCTACTGATTTGGGGCAAAAACCTTTCTAACGTTAAACATATGTTTTCTATGAAACTATTCAGTGTATGTATGTATGTATGTATGTATGTATGTATGTATGTATGTATGTATGTATGTATGTATGTATGTATGTATGTATGTATGTATGTATGTATGTATGTATGTATGTATGTAAATCTATATCCTGTTTGCTTGATAGATATCTATATGTATGTCTGTCGGTAACCGTGTTTTTGATCTTTCACTCTGTTCATACTTTTATTCATTTGCTTGTCTATTTGTCAATAGCTATATCTATCTATCTATCTATCTATCTATCTATCTATCTATCTATCTATCTATCTATCTATCTATCTATCTATCTATCTATCTATCTATCTTTCTGTCTGTCTGTCCACCTACCTATCTAATTACCTGTATGCCGATATTTTAGTCTACCTACCTATCCACTTACCAACATATATGTCTGTCTGTCTGTCGATATGTCTGTCTGTTCATGTTGTACTCAATATATTTTGTTGTCAAGTACTTCAAAATGTATTTTTATCACTATTTAACTATTTCCATGCTAACACATTACAAAACATCATTACTATAATAATGACTCTTTTATTTCAATCTCTTCTTCTTCTTCTTCTCATCGTTATTACGAAAAACATGCATGATCAACAATTATCACCATTTGTTTAGATGCGATGATAACAGCTACGGACGATGCCCAGAGTTGAACGTATAGAACTGCCGATTCGGAATATCTCGTCTAGTGAAAATGTCAGTGTAGTGTATTTATATTAGTTCTGTGACATCTTTCTGTCCATGATCGTGGCGTGAGGTTATATCGTTAATTAATCCATTTCATGATTATACATCAGACAATTCAAATCAATATCAGACCAGAAAATGCACTTAATGCGATTAATTCACCTTAATATTTAGATGTAGCCGTCCTGTTTCTCCTGGCACATCTTTACCATTCCATCGACTAATGAAAACCTTCACTTTTAACTTTAGTGGGAGATCATGAAAACGGGAGAGTTGTTCCGAACGAACACGATTAGATGCAATGAGACTTATCTTAAAGCTTATCTTCCTTTACTTTGCTTATGACAAGTAATCCCAGCTTAAGACCGATCGAAGAGGATTTTTTTTCTTTTTCTCGAGATATTACTTTTCGTAGAGCTTGTCACTGCGAACCAAAAAATAAGAATTTCGAGAGATTTCCTTGCGGCGCGAATGCTTGTTGCGGAATTCAATTAAGATATGATTATTTTTGTTACACATATGCACAACATATTTATGAAAACGATCATGTGTTAAATGTCTGTCTGTCTGTCGATATGTCTGTCTGTCTGTTAATTAAATTAAGATATGATTACTTTTGTTACACATATGCACAACGTATTTATGAAAACGATCATGTGTTAAATGTCTGTCTGTCTGTCGATATGTCTGTCTGTCTGTTAATTAAATTAAGATATGATTACTTTTGTTACACATATGCACAACGTATTTATGAAAACGATGAAATGTTAAATGCGTCACATGAAGGGTGTTTCGAAACAACACCATTCAGTGTATTTCTCTGGATTGAATACGTTCATTATTAATATGAATATGTCTATCCCATATCCTCTGGAGTGTAAATGGATATATTTTCATCATAGTAAATAACATTTTTTTCAAGAATTAAAATAATATTAGGTGCTTTAGTTTATTTGTCAGACACATAATCCAAGTGTAACGAGAGTTCGAAACCCACCCAGGTCAGATCATCTTGGTTGCATTAGTGTATCCTTGTAACCGGCACTTGCTGGTCATTTCCTCTGCATGATATAGCTACCCATGCATTGAATGTGTCTTTAAAACCAAACAAGCAAAACGTTTTTGTTGGCTAATCAACCAAATATCAATAATTATCGACAAAATATCATTTACTTGCTCAAAAGAACATTGATAAACTAGATCACGTAATATTTTCCCCATTCCTTCTAGAACGCATCTTCCTGGGCAAGATCTGTCTTTGTCAATTTACAATGTTTCGTTTTCTTTATTTCTCTCTTTGCTGTTTAGTTCATCGTTCCAACTACTAGAGAGAGAGAGAGAGAGAGAGAGAGAGAGAGAGAGAGAGAGAGAGAGAGAGAGAGAGAGAGAGAGAGAGAGAAGGAGGGGGGTAAATTGTTTTTTATTGTTTTAAAGGCATTCAGCCTAAGATTTTCGACTTTTTTGTTCTAGCAAATGCATGATATTATGAAAAGTATAGTAGAAATAATGAGTAATTACAGGTCATTCAGTTTCAAAAAATGTACAACTGTAAGTTTAATCAATGAAAATATAACGATTTTCTGTACGGATTGCTAATTAATTATGCAGAAACGGAATTTACCGATACTCTCCGAAGTCTCAGTTTCACGTGACGCACGTCAACAAATATGGAAGTCGAGGAAGGCATGTTTCTCTTTTGATGTAAGTATTGCCTTATTATTCGTATTTCTTCGTCTGTCCTTCTCCTTAGTTCTTTATAGTCACCCACATTATATGTATTGCTTATAGATTTCTCATTATATATGATAAATTACAAGAAGTAGGCAGAAAGTCAATATCATGGAAAATCCTGACAATAAGAGGTTCCTATAAGGGGCCATTCTTGAAAGTGTTTACTTGTCGTGTTTGTGAGATTGTGTTACATTGTAAACCAGCTAAAATATGATAATTTGTATCATTGTAATCAGAACCGCTATTAAAAGGTCTCGCTAAAGCCGCTTCTTAGGCTCAGAATAAAGTTGATTTTCTTGTGCATTTGCATTACCACCTCACACTCACGTATCCGATAGTCGATGTGATTTGCGCATTTGTTTGTATATTTACACGTTTGCTTCATTGCATAACACAAAATTTAATATTTTACCACAGAATATTTAATGCATTTATTTTATTTGGATTTTTTTTTACTGACATTTTTTTAAAACATTCTGCAGGACTTCGACCTGGTTGTTATAGATGAAACCGTGCTCCTTGTTGCACAGAGTTATATGCAAGATGCCCTGGCAGCAGAAGAAGATAATGATTACAACCGGGGGGGGGGGGGAATGCATACTGCTAATAGGCAGTTTATTTCATGAACTTAACGGATACCTAAGTACTGGCAACATACATGTCATTCCAAGCTGTTGTGTATGGCATATAATGGATAAATAATTTTGGCCAGTACCATGGCTTTACTCAAGGAAGACTTGGGTGATATAACCATTGATATGATGTGTAAATAATATAATTTATGTTGATTTGAAGTTGTATAAAGCATTTATTTTGTAGTATGCATTTTTATTAGCTACCTACCCACTAAACAATGATTATATGTATGGCTATGTTTTGAAAGCAACTGTGAGGAGACTATTAAAAACAGGATGAATTGAAGTTTACTAGCACTGTCTTGGGATGCAAAGGATGTAAAGAACAAAAGTACACTGGTGAACATGATTTTAATCATGCATATACAGTAACACTTTAAGTTAAATGATAAATAACACATATTCATATTGAGTTGAGAAAGCAAAACTTGTTGCAGTGTTTCATGAATACAGATGTAAATATCAACAGAACTACAAACACTAGGATACTATTCTATCCAGATACCTCTCATTAATTTCAATTACATGTAAAACAAAATGGCTCTGGAAACAATAAGGTTTTTAAGACTAAAATACTAGTTCATCAAAAGTAACCTTGAATGCTTATATCACACATGACCATCATCAGGCGTCTTATTACAACTAAATCAAATATACTTGACACCAATTAAAAGCATCAAATTTTCAGTTTTTTAAAATTTGTTAATTTACCATAGAAATAATTATACCCTTTATATGAATACCCAGATGAATGTACGCAACTGCATACACTGTAAAACTAACTGTTATATATTATGAAATGTACTAAACTTATATAACTACAAATGTGCATGTACAGACATAACTTTAATTCAAGAGTACAGTCAGGCATAAAAAACTGAAGGATATCATCTAATAATAATTATGGCATATGTAGAGGTTTTCCTTGTTATTTAGGTTGGGTGGGGTGCTCCAAATATTATTTAAATTATTACAAAAGACCCCCACCCCGGCCTTTTTTTGTGAGGAATTGAAGTAGTCACAGAGAGATGCAATGCTCAGAGTCTCCAGTCAGTAGTGCCGACAGTTAAATTAATGAATGCACAAAATGTGAAAGTCAAATAAACAACAATTTAATATCATTAAATAACAGTCATCTCTCAAATGAAATTCAAATTAAAAACCTATCACTCGTCTTTAAAAATTCGACTAAGCTATGGCCTATTTTATCATCTTATTAGTGTAATAGATTTTCCTCCTGTCCTGTGCTCCTACTCATCTGTATGATCTTTATCTGGACTGGTAGTCCAATTCCCTCCAGTCTGTCTAACTTCTACCTCCGTTCTTCCTTTTTCTTTGCCTCCCAGAGACTTTTATATGAGAAATTCGTGTACCATTACTATAAACGATTGATTACAGATATCCCATTCCAAAATACTAGACAGTTCTATAGAAATTACATTGATGTTTTAGCATCCTGTACATGGTTGCATTTCTTTGGACACAAGTGATTACCATTTACTCAATGCCAAACTTTAGTACATCACCTAAACAAACTACTGCAGAGAAACAAATATTGAACTTAAGCCGACCCGCCCATGTATATATCCTATTGCATTTATTTTAATATATATATATATGTATATATATATATATATATATATATATATATATATATATATATATATATATATATATATATATATATATATATATATATATATATATATATATATATATATATATATATATATAATGTACGAAGTACAATGCAAAACTGGCTCAGATATACATATTAAATTCAGGAATGCAGGGGTCATGTTACCAGACAAAGAGAGTTTGCCTTCTTGATTTTTCAGACGTAAAATGACTGGTTGTACTTTATACCTTCCTTGATGGACCCATTAAGTTCTGGCAGTGTTGTAACACAAGGCAAAATGTATTTATGCATTGTTGATACCAATTAGCCTACACAGAGAAACAAACTCTTACACGTTCACTGGGGTGTTTTAATTGCTAACTGACCTTTAACCCTGTTTGCAGCAATATATCACTGCTCGAATGTTTCAAAATTGTAACAGTGTGTGATTTTGATTTTAACATACCTTCAACAATTTTTCAGTCATATTGCTATGATGTTTGCAGTGTGGCATTTTATAGTGGTGTCTAGCACTGAGGCATCATGCCGCAGACATGTAGCATGACATCCCACCAAAGTTACATTATTATATATATATTAGTGAAGCAAATAAGCAATGCATATCGTATCTATCAGTATTTAGGCAAATAATAAAACCATAAATATGAAGTCCTAATACTGGATGTTTGTAATAAATCTAAAAAGTGTGTAGCTAAATTAAGATGCACTCACATGGCACAACACATGTTCTTTGATGGGTTTTGTTGTGGAATAAAAGGGTCCAGTTCAGTTACATAACAATTTTATTGCTTCAGTATGTTGTCTATTGATAGGTACAGTAATGTATAGCGGGAACAATGAAATCAAGATGAAGAGTATGGATTGAAGTCATTTGCTCCAATGTACATTTTTTCTTCTAAAAAGTATGCTAGAAATCTGACTGCAATTTTACACAAAACATTTAGAAAATAAAATTATTAAAAGGTACTTTATTATGCATTAAAAATACTGACTTGGAATTACATGATTTTAATCTTGTTACTCCTATTAGATTAAAAGAATTAGAATGTATAGTCTCTGCTGTGCTTTTTTATATATCATATGGCAAAAATTCACTGCATTTACCTCAGTCTAAGCATACATATAAGACAAGTATAAATTTAATGGGTATGAAAAGTTAGAAAAGGTCTTACATCTTTTTGTTCAGATGCATGTTTTTAAAAGCTTTAAGAACGTAATCAACAGTGGTCTGAAGATAAACTGCTACTTGGAAATCAAACACATACTGGACTTTGGCTCATGGCAGGCACTTCAAGAAAGACTTAGTCAAAGTCTATATTGGGTCCATGGTAGGGATCATTTCTTACCATACAATCACTAGAATAGTCTCTCCATAACAATTTGATATCAATAGGTTTTACCTGACTTAAAGGCCTGAATCATTTTAACTTAAAATGAGATTTCTGCTTTGTAACAATCTGTTCTGTAGGTGGTGGTGGCATTGGAGCAAGTACATCAGATATTCACCTAGGATCTTTTATGTCCAAAACAACTGGCTGGTTCATGCCAACTCTATCATCTAACCTCGTTTTCAATATTTTCATAATTATTTCCAGAATATATACAGGTACTGTTGATCAGCTTTCTTTCGGTTTGCAGACCATCTCTCACTTTTTTGTTGAATAACCTTTGGTATCTGACAAGAAAATGCAAACATTTCACTGACAATGTCATTTTATATTTTTTAAATTCTCAAAAGTCCAAATAAAAACTGCATACAATTACATGAAACAAATCATTTTGCTACAGATGAAAATGTCAGAATACCAAATCTATATCTTACCCATATATCATAAAAATGTTTAGATTATTTACAGAATTTTCTAATTACATTAGACTAATTCTAACCAAAACTGGTTTCGAAATTTATTTTTAAAAAAAAATTTCTGTAAAAGATTAAATTGTACCACAAACAGATGGTTTATCAACTTTCAGGTAAAGCCTTAATATTTTGACAAAAATGAATTATTACCTTAACAAACAAGAATAAAGTTTATTACCTTATTGTTCCATCTGTGTTTACAATCACATCTCTTTCAAGATGATTGTTATGATCAAGAGTTGCCAACAGATTCCTAGCTCTGAAAGCTGTGGCTTATATGAATGTCTTTTGGAGGCATACAATAAAATCAAACTTCTGGAAATACTCCAGTTCTGCTATACTTCTGAAACAAAGTAAAATGACAAACTAAATAAATTGATTCAGATGCAGAAAACTATTTAACATATATAAATCCCCATAAATCTGTTTTGATAAAAATGCCAATGTACAGTAGCATTATACAGGCAGAGAATAATCAACTCATTCCACCGCTAAAACGTTTTTTCCTTGTCACCTGAAATGGGGGTAGGGAACGCATTTGTGGACTAATTTTGAATACATCGAAATACATCTGCTTCCAAGAATTGTTTGCTTAGATATATATGCCTAGGTGTGCTAGAAACATCATTCGGTATCTGCATAAGGGTAAAAGTTGGAGTTTTGTCTTCTTCTGACCCTTCATTTTCCTCCTGGCCACTTTTTGCTTCCAATCCCCAATTTATCCTACTTTTGCAAATGTTCACCTGTCTTTTTATAGCTCAGACCGGTGTGAATTAGATTGCAAGCAAATAAGTAAAAAATCCAGAAACAAAATCTGATTCCAACTATGGACATGTGTGCAAAAATCAGGCAATGCTTGACCCCTCCCTCCCTGTACAAATGCATACTTTTTTTTTACACACACACCATCTGTGTTCATGTGATTGTCCTCACCATTCTGTAGAACAGCCTATATTTAATCCACACAGAAAAGATCAAGGATTAATAATATTATGTGTTTAATAAAACAGATAGTCCACCAATGTTGAATGTCTGGCTGCATCAAAGAAATAAGCTGCATAACTTTAAAAAGTTGTCTATTGTCCACTAAAACTCAAATACCAACTGAACCCAGTCAAGCAGGTTACATATTAGACAAATTACTATCGAGGTATATGTGAACATACATTATCAGTAGACCACCCACCCCCAAACACAAGCATATGCATTTGGGTAAAAACCCCCTTGCCCTCTCCATGTGTACTAAACGGACAAACCATAACTATGGCCTTAGTGTGGTTTGTATTTATAATATAATGTATTCATTTTCTTTCTGTCATAACCAGTATATCTTCATTATTTCAATTATGCATCAATACTATATTTATCATAAATTGTAATTACACAATTTTTACTTTTTTGATAATACACAGAAAAGAAAGATTTTGTGGGAGCAACTATTTGGTTCATACACAAATACATGTACTATCCATAAATAACAATACAATACTATACATTACTTTTAGTTTAGTTACATATATCATGCATGTATCATAATGGCTGTTTTTTTTTTAGTATACTTAACACAAATATTCCCCTTTTATGTATGTATCACAATTTTTTTTGTTAGTATACTTTCTCAAATGGGTTGATAAAACTTTTAGACTTTTCCATCATAACACTTTCTATCTCCTTAAGTTTTTCAACTTGAGACAAGACTGAATCCCTTAAAAAAAAGTTTGAAATGTGTAAATACTAATGTTGAACTTGGGAATCTTTAGTTTTGTATCAAATGAAAGCATTATCGTTTATTATGGTTATTATGATGGGAATGATAATGCTTCAAGAAATAATAATAATAATAATAACTTATTTAAAGGGGTGACTAATTTAGTCAAAGACTATTCTCCCTTGAGGCTCTTTAATTAAAATACATACAGCATTGATGAGGCACATATCAATAACAATAAAGACATATGCCAACAAACAATTTTGGTAGCCTCAAAAATAGCAGTGGTGTACATGCGGGTTTCAGCGATATTGATGCAGGGCTGTAGCATTTTATTTCAAGCTAAATGGAATAATGCCAGTTTATATAAAATATGTTATTTTAAGAGTTTTGATAAAGAGTTAACAATACAGAAACAAAATAGCGGTATAAAAACTTGACTGTTCATTGCAAAATTGAGACTCACCAGTATCCAGCCAGAATTTGGCGACCTCTGGATTAGTTTTCAGGCTCAGAGTGGACTTCTTTTTATTCCATCGTTCATGCTGGTCACCAGTACATATGTGTGTGCTGCCATAATTTGCCCAGAGAGCTTTTTTTCCCCCTACTTTCAGAATCTAAGTTTTGGTTTTCGATCTAGTTGCGGACAAGCCATTATTTTTGTAAACATGTGTTTGCGCATGGCTAAAATTCTTAATCTTCGGGAGAGGTCAACTTAGAGGTTACATAAATATAGGCGTGGCAAATAGCAAATTTTTGTCTGCCAGACAATAATGAAAAATCGCGTATTTTATCACAAAATATCCGATACTAGCCTGATTTCGGCCTCAGTAACAGCCTGAATCGTAATTTTTCATCTAAATAAGTAATCACGAACTGAAAAAAAAATATATAATTTCATTAATTTTTACTTAAGTTGTATGCCTTTTTAAAAAAAATAGATTTGAGATCAGGCATTAATGCTTTGTCTCCCATCACAACCGGAATCTTGCCTGATACTATTGCGTTTTTAACACATAAATTAAAGGAACTTCGCTTTTGGGTGTGAGTAATGGAGTTTGGTTTTTGTAAAGGGATGGGCTGGATGACAACGATAGCACAGCTGAATGTACATTGGTAGAAGAAGACTCATTCTAGGAAAATATAAACATGGAGCAGTGAAATATGTAGAACGAAAGCGGTCGTGTGGGTGCTTATTTTATAGTTCATCCATTTAAAGAACGTGCGAATTATTTCTTCACATTTGGCATACAATAAAAGGACTGAGAGTGTCTGTCTGTCTGTCCCGACACTGTGGGGATATGTGTACTTAAATGTTACATATTGCAGACACGGGATCTGAGAGGGTGGGGAATAATGAAATATGGTATTTTCTGATAAAGTGTGTGAGTAAATATCTGTGGAAACAAAATACGCAGTAAGCTGCTAATTTTTCTTCTTCATGTTGATGTTTCGAGGAATTATCTCATTCATTATCGAATGTTCAGCCGAAGTGTTGTATTGCTTGTTCAAACATACAGTGGACATGACAGATTGGGTGACTTGTACATTACTATTATTCAACACAGGTTTCGCCAATATAAAGCTGTATATCCGATTTATTCGAAATGCATAATGTAGTAATTATACAAAACAAGATTAGATGCCTGTCATCCAGAGGGGAAAAACCCAATGACAGATGACGTAGAACATTGACAATCGCGCACGGTGTTATCTGATCAAAATACAACTTCAGGGCCGGCCTGAAGGCGATTGAAAAGATTTTGGCCCAATCGGGCCCCACGCTCACTGGTGCCCGCGAGTTAGTAATCTTTTACAAATATATCTATATATAGATATTAATTTCCTATCGAAAGAAGAAAATTTTAAGTTCAGTATCATGTATTCCTTGTTTAAAAGTTTATTTTCTTAATGCCGTGCTCAAAGATAGCTCTGCGCATCAATCGGGCCCTACGTTTTTCCAAGACTGGTACTGTGAAACTGCATATTAAATTTCCTGAAATTAAAAACAATAAATTCACCTCGCTCAGACCAACGTATCTGGATCGAACATGTAACGGTCATAAACCCATTAAATGAAGACGTAGAAAGATATATATATATATATATATATATATATATATATATATATATATATATATATATATATATATATATATATATATATATATATTACATCTTGTTGAAATAGCTTTGTCGAAACATATGTCCAACTAACATGGATCAAAACTCCACCAAATGACATTTCAAAACTTAAAAACAACGCCATGGTTTTATCAATACAAACTGTCATACCAAATTTGTCTGTGATCCAATAACAAAAAAGGGAGTTATTGTGCGGAAAGGAAGGTCAACGACTCCATTTCTCAGGGGCAATAACTCCGCTAAAATATGACATCATGCTGAAAATCTAACTCGGCAATACAGATGACCAAGTACAGCTAGCCATCAATATGAAGTTGTCCATTAACTATATTTTAAGTCTAATAATATATAGGTAATTTACAGTGCTGACTATACAATTTGGTTGAAAATCAATAATTGATAATAGAGCTTTTGCGGAAAATAAGGGAGAAGGGTTACGTGGCTAACACTCATGAGCTGTAACTCCACGAAATAAGTATTCATCATATTCGTAATAATTCGTCTAGTTCGAAATCCAATGATAACATCCAATATTTCTTCAACCGCATCATCAATTATTTAAAAGACGAAAAATAACTTCCTTAAAAGCCAATGCCATTAGGTGATATTCATTAATAAATCATGCTATTATCAAATATCTTCATATTGTATGACTCCTATTCAGCAGAATACAGATGTTATGTATATGGTTTACACGCTGTTTGTTGAATGTCTCCTGACCTTACCTAGCAACGAGACGATATAATGGCACATAAAACGCAAAATGACAGAAAGAGAGAAAGAGAACAAAAATCAGCACAGTTGTTTCGTCCTTTTCTCTACCCATTATTTGTTAAAAATATACTTCACTGAGTCAGTAAGAAACGAAGAGCGAAATCGATTAATGGAGATGAAATCGATGATGTTTCTCTCAAGAGACCGCGTGCTTTGAAGGGGATTTTCAGATATGGCAGACAAATTGCGCACCGTCATATTGCATTGTTATTGATACCGTTATCATAACCCTTGGGACCTATACAGGTTGAAGGGAAATATTTGTCTCACGGCTGCAACATTACGAAGAATAGCCTTAATCCGTTAGATGATGCCGGTCGGCCTTGATAAAAATTTAGTTTTAGAAAAGAAAAAGTTGAACTTTCCAAGGCACTCTTCTGTTAAAACTTTGTCTCGAGACATTTCATATATAACGTCTAATCGGATATGTCGCACTTGAAACAGTAAAATAAAAATATACTAGAGGGAGTTATTTATTTGAATATTTTCCTTACAAATATGAGTCCGATTTTGTTTAAAATTTTAACAAAAACAGTGAGTGTGTAAACTGTTGAGTTCCGAATTAGCTAATTATTTTTAAAAATATGAAATACCGGTACGTTCACATGACGACTATTTTTAATAATTTACTACCAATTTACTACCTGACCTTGCATTTGATCTACCTCGCTGGAAGTTTGTTTCTGCATGAATGTAGATTCGCACGCACACACACACACACACACACACACACACACACACACACATTTTAACAGTATGTGTTTTTAAATTGCTCAAAGTTTTCCTTGATGATTATGTGCACAATGATTAGACGCAAACTTGTTTGTAGCACACACATACAAAAAATATTGATGTTAGACTGATTTATTATTTTTAAAAGTAACCTCATCACGTAAATCAGAATAAGAATTTCGTAGATAGAATAATAAAAATAAACTTCCGTCTTACCTTCAAACAGACAAATTCAGCGAAATATAATTTTCTTCATACACTACCATCACATCCATGGGTAAAAATGTAAATCCAGTTGATTTTGGCATTTCTGGAATAAACGTAACCCTGAGCAATAGCAAGATGAAAATAAATAACATTATCAGTCAGGTTAGAAATTTATAATGTGTACACTAAGAGTCGGTGACGTTAACCCACTGACCCCGGTTGGAATCTCCGTTGAGTACAAATGTAAAACTTATCGAGCCTGTATGATAATGTTATTTATTCGTATTTGAAAATAATATGTGAATATTATTAAGCATTCTCTTGTAGAATCAATGGATGACACTTTCCGTTTTTGTTAGCTGTATATTTATGCTATGTACTATAACATACTACAGCTAACACAAAACGGACACAGCTGTCACTCACACACTAGCATCTACACAGCAGACATGACTTACATACATACTTACATACATACTTTCACATACATACATACATACATACATACATACATACATAAGTCGACTCCGGTTAATTGCACACCCTCGGGCCAGTCACGAGACTGTGCAGTTAACCGGAGTGTGCAGTTAACCGAAGTACGGTACAGTACAGCTTTAAATCAGCACGGGCACGAATATATGTGAAGACTAAATATAAACAATGATTAGAATCCACTCATTCAACTTTTACTTAAATGTTAAGCTTGTTTTCCTTCGTCCTAACACAACTTCACTGATTCAACCAATGGATCAAGGAATTATAGCAAATTTCAAGAAATTCTATAGATCGCTAGTTATTCGAAAACTGATTTCAGACATTGATGGGTCATCTCCCGCAAAAAAGTGTTCAGCTCCAATGTCGTCTGCATCCTGTTTTTTTTTTTTTTTTTTTGCTGTGTTGTCGTTTAAATTGAATTCCGTTGCGCATTTTCCATCTTTCCAACCATGCATTTGTTGGTTTGAAATCATTTAACTCCGAACGGTTGAGAGCAATGTGTCCCATGCTGTACATGCACTATGATTTTTCCCACGCTATTGCTCTCTAGTGGGCGCGGATATACATGTATATACCACATAAGGCATCCTTTACATGTCAATCATTTACAAAGTCGCATTTACCGGCTTATTTGTCGGCTTATTTGAAGCGCTACAGCAGTGGACTGGCAATACTGATCATGACTATACATTGTGCAGTTAACCGGAGTAAAATTGTAATGAATAATGTGCCACGTTCATAAATTTATTGTGCTATTATCCGCAGTGTGCATTTAATCGAAGTGCAGTTATCCGAAGTTTGTTACCATTGAAAGCATTGGGAAACAACGGGACCGACGTGACTACGTGCATTTATCCGGAGTGTGCAGTTAACCGATGTGCAGTTAAGTGGAGTTGACTGTACATACTTTATTTGCATCAATGCAACTTTTTTGATAGGTCAACAGATGTACAGGGCCGATCTGGTCGCCTAGTGGTAGAGCGTCCAGCTCGGATGCGGGAGGTCGTGGGTTCGATCCCAGGCCGAGTCATACCAAAGACGTACAAAATCTTGGCGTTCAGCATTAAGAGGTTAGCCTTAGGACTGGTCGGCCTGGTGTAAAAAAAATTATGACTTGGCGGGGAATCATGCTACACGTCTGCAGCAAGATGTCCCAATGGTAGACATCACTATCAACTGTCAAACTGCAAACCTCGAAGTGATATGACTAACAAAATTGTTAAAGCTATCCAAACCACATCACACAGATGTACTGAGTTCGCAGGTTCATGCTGTATGTAACAGCTTTGAGTCATGCGCGCGACCAGGGACCCTTTTTCAGCAGTTACAAATTCGGTCAAGGTAGAAGTTTTCTCAAATTCTCTTCAGCATGTTGACTGTGTACTGTTGAGAGATATTCTGTTTTCTTGCATAATATGAACGGGAAGGGTAAGGGGGAGGGAATAATGTCTCAAGTTTATTGTTTTCGTTTTCTAAGATGAGTTTGATGACCATCTTTGTCTCCGTCTTCCATCTCCATTTCTCTCCCTGTACACAAGTTAGCATATTTGTCATTTCGCTTTGTCACATTTGTTTATGTTTAATGTATTCTGATTTTCAAATAACGTTGCCACTTCTGATCTATAATAAGTAAACAAAAATTGTTATTTTGTTCACTTGCCAATAACGTACTGATTAGGAACAATGATGGAGAGTCGTGTCCGCTATCTTATTCCATTACCTTAAATACTCGTGAGTTCGGAGACCCTTGCGTCGGAAATCGTGCTTTTATTGAACCGAAAATATAATTTCAGTTACGCTTTGGTCTGACTAATAAGGTATCACAAATGTCCAAAGTCAAACATTTTCCTCACTAGAACACTTCCCAAAATACAGCGCTGATGTATGTATGTATGTATGTATGTATGTATGTATGTATGTATGTATGTATGTATGTATGTATGTATGTATGTATGTATGTATGTATGTATGTATGTAAATTGTAAATACTTCACACAAAATAATGATCAAATTTCAGACTTTGTGACTCCATTAAATAACTATTTTAAATGAATTATAGAAGCAACAAACATACAATTTCAATATGGCATTTATCTTTTCTTCGTAATCTCGTATGATTTGATTAATCCGCTTCGAGGGATACTCAATTTCTTTAGCTGACAGGAAGAACATCTTTCAAGATTTCTTGTAACAAGAAGTTAAAAGCACCATTTCTAAAGAAGTATGATTTATTATCAAAGGCACTTAGTCCATTAGTAAAAGCCAAAATGGAGAGACTGAGATGCTTCCAATGTTGTGTACCAGCAGCATTAAAACCCTTGAGGAAAACCAGAACTCGTTTTGGGCCCGAGGTTTCATTTCCTATATGACAGGTAGCAATATTTCTAATGAATATCCATAATGTTGGAAAGTAAATAACAAAGTTTGATTCCCTGCTTTTAAGGCAAATCCCTCGATTGTGCATTAAGCAGAATTGCAATTTTCAATTACTTAAAACTCATCACGATTAACCGCCCTATTAGGATGATCAAAACTAAATCGATTTTTTGATCTTTTTTCTGAGTAAAATCTAGTTGATGTTCCATGTAGCCATAACAGCAAAATCATGTTAAATGCTAAATGCATCTTACACTCTATGTAGATGGAGGGGCCAAATTGTTTTAAATGCTGGATGCATTATGATATCAGTGTATTGAGGGAAAGGTTTCCATTAGCACAAGGCATGGCTGTGACAATATTATGGATGCTGACTGAAGCGTGGATTCATATCTATACTGCTACGTGGAGGAATATATTTGAAGGCTTCACCACCAAGCAAATTGACTACATGGATCTTAAGTTAGTGAATGTGCGACTTGTAAATTGATTCATTGGAGACTACTTTTTGCATGTTTTAAAAAAATAACTGACGATTTAATTATGGTACATGGCAATGGTAAATTTACGTTAAAAAGAAATGCGTTGTAAAATTATATAAAGAACATTTAACGTCATTTCTGATTTTCTCTCAAAACTCACATTGAGTAGACAACTCATATTTAGTTTCTTCGGAATTTTTGCAAAGACTTGAAATATTTCATTAAAATTTATTAGTAAATGTTTTGAAGTGCAGAAGAACATCATCGATAAGGATAATCGACATTGGTCCTCGGTGTTTTTCTTGATATTTGTCAAGTATACAAAATGTTTCCAAAGTTTAAATATACGAATTTGTGTGCATTGAACCTTTATAGGGATTATTAAGCACATTGCTTTTCTCGATGAATGCTGTTACAATGTCTTTTTTTTAACCTTCATTCTTTTGTTTCGGATTTGCAACTGTATCAAAGATACTTCATCGCCATTTAATATCATCCATTTGTCTACGTACTTGTAACGGTTTATTACCATCAATTTTACTTCCAGTGTGTTGTTGAAACTCTCATTTCGTCTTCCATTTTCCAGCCGAAGACAAGTCAAGCTAGAACTTAGCATAACATTTCAAAAATTTCAAACTATCATATTACTTGTATGAAATTACTTTTAAAGAAATTATTAAAATTGCGAAATTAATTAAGTTATTTGTTCATACAGAAACATTCTCTCGTAAATTCTAAACCTTAAAGAGAGATGTCATTTTGTTTTAAAAACAAGATAAGGAACCATATGAATACTTCTCTTTTTGACGTAAATGTATATTGGAATGTTTACTTACCTTGAAATGCGTATGTATATTTCTGTTTCTTACACTTATTTGTTGTTTGCATATGTTTGTTAACCATTTATGAATGAGTCCGTGATACGAAATTCTTTAATCCGACAATTAGAGTTTCTTGCAAACAGTGTCTGTCGAGAATTTAAAATAAGCAAAAACAAAAAACATCATAATCTTTAGAATTTGCGCGTATCACTGCAATTTTAGATAGGCACTTGTTCACTGTTTCCTTTTATCCAACACTTTTCATTTTAATTCGATGCTTCAAATAGAACAAAAATAATTTTGAAAGAAAATATTAAAAGTATTTTTCATGAAAAGACAGCAATGTAAGTATGCTGTACTTCTAAGATCTCACCTAAAAATACTCTTCGGTGAAAAAAAAAAACGATATTCACTGCAAATAACACATTAAAAAAGTGAATTTTATCTTTCTTATTGTTCGTGCGTATGTTTGTTCCAGAAATGCAATTGGATTTACCTTTTTCCCACATGGATGTGAAGGCGGTGTATGATGAAAAGAAATATTATACTCCGCTGGATTTACCTGTTTGAAGGTAAGCTGGAAGTTCTTTTATTATTATAGCTATGAAATTAATTCTGATTTACGCAATGACTTATTTCCAGTCTTTGTTATTTAAAAAAAAGCAGTTGTCCATCAATTTATTTGACTAGCTAGTTAGTTAGTTTGGTGCAAGCAAAACTGCATCGAAACATTTTGTTAACACAAAGTATGAGCAATATATAAAACACATAAAAACACAACTATGAAAATGCGAGCGCTATTTAGAAATACTATTTAGGAATACATATACATATACATATTTATACATATACATATACATATATATATATACACATATATACACACACACACACATATATATATATATATATATGTATGTATATACATATATATATATATATATATATATATATACATATATATACATATATATATATATATATATATATATATATATATATATATATATATATATATATATATATATATATTTATACACACACATATATACATATATATACACACACATATATACACACATATATATGCACACATATATATACACACATATATGCACACATATATATATACACACATATATACACATATATATATATATATATATATATATATATATATATATATATATATATATATATATATATATATATATATACATATATATATACATATATATATATATATATATATATATATATATATATATATATATATACATACATATATATATATATATATATATATATATATACATACATATATATATATATATATATATATATATACATACATATATATATATATATATATATATATATATATATATATATATATATATATATATATATATATATATATATATATATATATATATATATATATATATATAATATATTATATATATATATATATATATATATATATATATATATATATATATATATATATATATATATATATATATATATATATAATATACACGCACACACATACATACATACATATATTCAATTTGTTTTATATTGACCAGTTGTGCCCTTGTACTGAGTTTTGCTGCAGATTCAGAAACCTGTTAATTCCTAATCTAGTGTAAGGAATAAATTACACATTAGTGGGCCAGAATGCTGTATTCATTAGATTTTATCACTTGCAGATAGTTGAGCATGCAGATTTAGACACAATCGGCTTTATTGTTCAGATCGATTTTCTATTTTCCACGTTCTTTCTGGAAAGAAGAAAAATGCAGCTATTATGTGTCCATTAAACTTACGAGTTTTAGAGTTTTCGCTTAATTCAGTCTCAAATGAAAGATATTGGGTTTTGGAAGGGAGGTTCTGAATGATACGTTTTCACAGCAAATTAATAGTAATATCGTATTTGGATAAATTTAGCATTTTTTCAAGATGAAACAGTTCCACGCTTTTTCCACGAAACTATAAAATGAATGATCAATCATTTTATTTATTTGAAAACTCAATATGGATGAATGGAATTTTATTTAGAACCATGTTTGCGAGTAAATAAAATGAACTCGTGGTGGTTATTATTATTATTTGTATTGTTATTATTATTATTATTATTATTATTATTATTATTATTATTATTATTATTATTATTATTATTATTATTATTATTATTATTTAATGTGGTCCAATCGGTAACAGGCAAAATGCACTCCAGCGTTTAGCTTAGGTCACCGAGTAACCGCTATCGATATAGACACACCATGTTTTATGAACACTTGTGCTGAAATCTTCCTGAAGCGATACCGAATCTTTCCCTTCTCTTATCAACATGTAAAACCCCTGATACATTTGTTTCAAATTTGTTAACATGTTTTGAGAAATTACTAGCTTGTGCACAGAAAAAAACATCATTTAAAATAGACTTGCAAATATTTTCTACCTATATAAGAAGACAGCTTTGTAATGGTAGTGAGATAATACAACTTTATCTTCCATTATCAGATTCGTTTTGAGATAGAGTTAGATAAATTAAATTGTATTTACTGTTAAGTATAAATCTTTTTATCATACTTAACTAACTTCATATCAGATAACTGATATAAAAGAAGTTTGTTGATAAAATGTCTGAGAAAATTTTTTACCCCAAGATCATCATTTTTTTAGCACTAGCGATATGAAAAAGCAATAAGCAAATATATATATATATATATATATATATATATATATATATATATATATATATATATATATATATATATATATATATATATATATATATATATATATATATTTTATATATATATATAATATAATATATATATATATATATATATATATATATATATATATATATATATATATATATATATATATATAGAGAGAGAGAGAGAGAGAGAGAGAGAGAGAGAGAGAGAGAGAGAGAGAGAGAGAGAGATTTGATAAAATAAACATTTCATTCATGACCTTTTGTTTCCGCGCATGAAATTCCTGCTATATCAGTCACTCGTCCACGGAACCCTCCTAAGAAAGGAGAAGCTGTGGTGCATCCGCGGACTTCTGCAAGAAATTACTACAACTTAATGGAAACTTGTATCGTGTTCTCTGCCGTCAATTTGTTCAGTCTTACATCGCATTGGCAGCGTGAGTAATAAAACCGTCAAGGGTCTCTAACTCATAGGCATTTATGTAAAACTTGTTTTAATAATCCATTGTTCCATTTATAGAAATCAATCAGACAAAAAAGACTAGGAGAAGTTTGAAGACACGCTGA